>JAHUXG010010264.1:0-23161 GCA_020740815.1 Sciurus niger
TATTAGCGATATCATTCGTCCATTGGTTTTTGAGATTGGCTTATCTCACTTAGCATGATATTCTCCAGTTTCATCCATTTGCCTGCAAATGCCATAATTTTATCATTCTTTATGGCTGAGTAATATTCCATTGTATATATATACCACATTTTCTTTATCCATTCATCAATTGAAGGACATCTAGGTTGGTTCCACAATCTGGCTATTGTGAACTGAGCAGCTATGAACATTGATGTGGCTGTATCTCTGTAATATGCTGTTTTTAAGTCCTTTGGGTATAGGCCAAGGAGTGGGATAGCTGGGTCAAATGGTGGTTCCATTCCAAGTTTTCTAAGGAGTATCCATACTGCTTTCAGAGTGGCTGCACTAATTTGCAGCCCCACCAGCAATGTATGAGTGTACCTTTCTCCCCACATCCTCGCCAACACCTGTTGTTGCTTGTATTCTTGATAATCGCCATTCTAATTGGGGTGAGATGGAATCTTAAGGTGGTTTTGATTTGCATTTCTCTTATTACTAGAGATGTTGAACATTTTTCCATATGTTTGTTGATTGTTGTAGATCTTCTTCTGTGAAGTGTCTATTCATTTCCTTAGCCCATTTGTCAATTGGATTATTTGCATTCTTGGTGTAGAGTTTTTTGAGTTCTTTATAGATTCTGGAGATTAGTGCTCTATCTGAAGTATGATTGGCAAAGATTTTCTCCCACTCTGTAGGCTCTTTCTTCGCATTGCTGATGGTTTCCTTTGCTGAGAGAAAGCTTTTTAGTTTGAATCTATCCCAGTTATTAATTCTTGCTTTTATTTCTTGTGCTATGGGAGTCCTGTTGAGGAAGTCTGGTCCTAAGCTGACATGTTGAAACTCTGGACCTACTTTTTCTTCTATAAGATGCAAGGTCTCTGGTCTGATTCTGAGGTCCTTAATCCATTTTGAGTTTAGTTTCGTGCATGGTGAGAGATATGGGTTTAGTTTCATTCTGTTGCATATGGATTTCAATTCTCCCAGCACCATTTGTTGAAGAGGCTATCTTTTCTCCATTGCATATTTTGGCCCCTTTGTCTAGTATGAGAAAATTGTATTTATTTGGGTTTGTGTCCGTGTCCTCTATTCTGTACCATTGATCCACCTTTCTATTTTGGTACCAATACCATGCCGTTTTTGTTACTATTGCTTTGTAGTAGAGTTGAAGATCTGGTATTGTGATACCCCCTGCTTCACTCTTTCTGCCAAGGATTGCTTTAGCTATTCTGGGTTTTTATTCTTCCAGATGAATTTCATAATTTCTTGCTCTATTTCTGTAAGGTACATCATTGGGATTTTAATTGGAATTGCATTGAATCTGTATAGCACTTTGGTAATATGGCCATTTTGACAATATTAATTCTTCCTATCCAAGAACATGGGAGATCTTTCCATCTTCTAAGGTTTTCTTTAATTTCTTTCTTTGGTGTTCTGTAGTTCTCATTGTAGAGGTCTTTCACCTCTTTTGTGAGATTGATTCCCAAGTATTTTATTTTTTTCGAAGCTATTGTGAATGGGGTGGTTTTCCTAATTTATCTTTCTGAAGATTCATCGCTTATGTATAAAAAGGCCTTAGATTTATGTGCATTGATCTTATATCCCGCTACTTTACTGAATTTACTAATGAGATCTAAAAGTTTTCTGGTGGAATTTCCTGGTTCCTCTAAGTATACAATCATATCATCAACAAATAGGGATAGTTTGAGTTCTTCTTTTCCAATTCGTATCCCTTTAATTTCTTTGGTCTGTCTAATTGCTCTGGCTAGAGTTTCAAGACGATATTGAATAGAAGTGGTGAAAGAGGGCATCCCTGCCTTGTTCCAGTTTTTAGGGGGAATGCTTTCAGTTTTTCACCATTTAGAATGATATTAGCCATGGGCTTAGCATAGATGGCCTTTACAATATTAAGGAATGTTCCCAGTATCCCTATTTTTTCTAGTGTTTTGAGCATGAAGGGGTGCTGTATTTTATCAAATGCTTTTCTGCATCTATCGAAATAATCATGTGATTCTTGACTTTAAGTCTATTGATATGGTGAATTACATTTATTGATTTCCTGATGTTGAACCAACCTTGCATCCCTGGGATGAAACCCACTTGATCATGGTGCACTATCTTTTAATATGTTTTTGTATGCGATTTGCTAAAATTTTGTTGAGAATTTTTGCGTCGATGTTCATTAAGGATATTGGTCTGAAATTTTCTTTCCTTGATGTGTCTCTGTCTGGTTTAGTACATTTTTAATTTAGATAAATATTGCCTGATTTTTCTTCTCACTAGCAATGCGTGAGGCAATCTGTTTTTCCACCTATATCAATAATAAAGCAAATAGTTACTTTTGGATTTTGTCTAACTAAAATTATCACATACTTATTGTTAATATAGATTTAGTTGCATTTCTACTTTGATGATAGCGAAGATATTATATTTACATGTTTAGAAACCATTTGTTTTTCTTTTCTCCTAAACTCTGTCCTTTATCTATTTTAACTTTTAGATTGTTGTTCAAGTTCTTAATTTCTTTTTGATATCAAAATGATAAGCTCTTCTCTGTGATATAAGTTGAAAATGTATTTTCCCCAATTTGTCATATGATTTGTCTAAATTATGTTTTGTCTTTGCTGTTTATGAATTTTATATAGTACTGCCATATCAGTACAGTCCAAAAGACCTATAATGCACCCTCAAATGTGAGCCACATAGTAATTTAAAACTTTTTAGAAGCAATCTTAGAAAAAGAAACAACTGAAACTAATCATTTAAAGATTTTTCAGAAAAGAGTTATATGAAAAATAAACGGAGTTTTGAATATTCAACACTGTTCGCCTTTATGCCTGGAGGACAACTTGGCCAGATATAACATTGAGACTTATAATTTCTTTCCTTGAGAATCTTGGAGATTTTGTTCCTCTGTCTTCTGGTGATGATAGTTAGGGAGAAGTATACATATGGTCCCCAATGTTTTAATTTAAGGTATTTTGGCTTGAGGATGATGTGAGAGTGATACACATTCAGCAGAAACCATACTTTGACTATTGAGTTTTGATCTTTTCTTGCACTAGTGATAAGCCTACAATACCCTCTCATGGTGCTGTGCAGTGGCAGTGAACTGCAGCTCTCAGTCAACCACATGATCACAAGGGTTAACAACTGAAGCTCTGCACTGTACTGTGTTGCTAAGCAGTAATGTCTGGTAAGTGAGGTGCATTAAATGCATTTTGACTTATGATATTTTCAATTTATCACAGTTTATCAGAATGTGACTCCATTGCTAGTAGAGGGGCATCTGTAATACCAACTGGATTTTCTATTTATTAAGTGACTTGACTCTTCTTCTCTTTCTTTTTTTAGCATAACATCCTAAAGGATGTTTTTCCTTTTCTTTTTTCCTACCTTCCTTTCTCTGTCTTTCCTTTCTTCTTTCCTTCTTTCCTCCTGTTTCCCTCCTCTCTCTCTCTCTCTCTCTCTCTCTCTCTCTCTCTCTCTCTCTTTCTCTCATACTAGGGGCTGAACTCAGATGCTCTCTACCACTGAGCCATGTTCCCAGCTCCTTTTATTTTATTTTGATAATTTAGTAATCTTGCTAACTTACTCAGGTTGGTCTCAAACTTGTGATCCTCCTGACAAGCAGGTACAGGCATGGCTCTTTTTCATTTTATTTGTTTATTTTTAAGGCATAATAATTTTTTTGGATATCAGCCTTGACTATTCTGGGACTGTTTTTCCATAATATGCCCTTTTAATATATGAATTTGAGTTTTCCTCAATTTTAGGCAAAGTTTTCTTGAATTATATTTGAAAACATTTGTTACATTGTTGGAATTCTCTTCTTTGGGAAGAGAAATTATGAGCAGGTTGAATCTCTTTGCTTGTCTTTTACATATGTACTTTTTGCTAATATAATTTACCTAATGATTTGTTTTATTCTTGTATGCTTTTAAAAAATTTCTATCACCTGTGGTTCTTATTGTGGTGTTTATTCTTCTTTGTGATTCTTGTATTCTACTTTTTATTTCTGAATGGTCTTTTTTCCCTTCTATTTTGCTCTTCAGTCTTGACAATTTCTGTTTTATATCCTTCTACTATTTGGTCATGTCTTCCCTGAGTTCTTATATTTTCTCTTTGTGGTCTGTTCTCAGACTTGTGATTGCTTCATCAAGATTTTAAAGTTTACATTTTCTGTCTGTCTTGTGGTAACATTTTCCAGGTGAATTTGAATTTTCTGTGGGAGAGTTGAATAGCTATATTCTACCTGTGGTTCCTGGTGTGTGGTGAGCATATTTCTTTTCTTTTTTTTTCTCTCACTGTAATGAATTCAAGTTTCCTTGGAGGTTTCAGGACATTCCCGTGGATGAGACAGGCGTGAGTTTTCTCTCCAGGATTTGATATTCAAGGAATCCCTCCTTTCTTTCTTCAACAAACCCAGAGTGCTTCTGTATGGTGTCCTCTGTGGTCATACCTCCTTTTCCTCTCAGATCCCAACGTGATTCAGGAGGGCCTTTGTACTCAGTCCTGGGCTTCTCTGTTTTTTTTTTTTTTCCCTTATAGACCACTCTTACCAAGGGACAGCCTTTGCCTACCTAGGCGATGCTCCCACTTTTAGCAGACATATTTTGCCAATGCTTGAACACAGTGGCGCCCAACCACTAAGCCACATCCCCAACCCTTTTTAAAATATTTTATTTAGAGACAGGGTCTTGCTGAGTTACTTAAAACCTCACTGAGGCTGGCTTTGAACTTGAGATTGTGCCACCTCAGCCTTCCAAACCGCTGGGATTACAGGCATGTACCACCAAGCCTGGCTTGCTGATGCTTTTTGAGATGTCCCTTCTGTGGGTCCCTGCAGGCACTTTGTAAGTCTCATATTACATCTCTTCCAATTCATACTCAATCATCTCTCTTTTAGGACCTCCCCTTGGGCGTAGTTGCCTTGGTTTTCTTAGTTCTTGTATTTGTTGGTAGGCCTTGTTGACATTCTTTGCCCTTCTCCATAATTTCTTATGCATTACTTACAAATAATTTAGAGTTTGTAGCTTTTGTCTGTCTCTTAATTTAACTAAGAGTAGCTTACAGGATTCCCCTCTTCCCTTCTTCCTATTGTTTTGTATATTTTCCAAAAAGAAAACATACAAAAGTGAGAAAACCTATCATTGAGCCACCACTATGTTCCTTAGGGGCATGATTTCTGACCTCGAGGAATTATGCAATAGTATTTTAAGGGGACAAAAATGAAATAAAACAAACAAAACAAAGCACAAGTGAGACTGCATCCAACAGGGTAAGTCATTTGAAGTTTCTCTTTTCTATTGGTGTACATGGCTATGAAGCATGATCAGAGGTAATTTGGGGATTTAATTTTGAAAGATATATGGCAACAAAAAATCCCTTTGTAAATGAAATAGACATGAATTAAAGGTATTTGTGAAGATTACAAAATTAATTTTTTATATTCTCCAAATGTCTCTGAATATAACTTAACTTCACCTTAGAGGTAAATCTTTCAATTTGCAGCTGAAATTGTAATGATTTTTATTTGAAGCTGGTTAAATTTGTAAAATCACCAAGTAAATTATTTGAATGGAAAGTTTTTTAAGGAAATAATCATCTATCTAATTAACCCTGATTGCATTGTACAACAATGTACCCACATTTGTTCAAATGTGAATTTTGTGGGGCTAGGGATGAAGCTGAGTGATGGAGGACTTGCCTTACATGCTCAAGGCCCTGGCTTCAATAAAAAAAGAAAGATGAAGAAAGAAAGAAAAAATATTTTTTGTGTAGTAAAATGCAATATTTTCATCATATGGAAAAACATGGTGCTCACCTTAATTTGGTAAGTCCTTTTCCTTTTTTTAGCCTAAGTATAACCTTGTCCTTCATTGCCATGTGCAGTGAATATGGTTTTGAATATAACCAGATGAAATAAAGGTTACTTAAGACAAATTGAGCTCTCTCTACTTCCTGGTTGCCATGAATTGAGTCACTTTCCTCCTCTATGCTCTTCTACCATGATGTTCTGCACCATTTTAGACTTAAAGCAATGGAGTTGGCCAACCATGGACTGAACCTCCGAAACTGTATAAGCCACTGAGAAGAATAAATAACATATTTTCATAGTATGAATTATGCTTGGAAAATTCATTATTTAAGGTGAAGAAAGCAAAGATTCTGATAGCAAACTTTTCGTTGAACTTTGAGATTGAGGGTTTTTAAAATTTATTTACTTATTATTATTATTATTATTATTATTTTTTTTTTTTGTGGTGCTGGGGATCGAACTCAGGGACTTGTGCTTGCAACACAAGCACTCTATTGACTGATCTATCTCCCCAGCCCCTAATTTCTTAATACATGTAACAAAGTGACCACCAAAAAATTTCCAGGCAAGAAAACTAATGTTACAAGAAAATGTAGCTGTGTGCTGTGTGCATGCCTTTAATCACAGTGACTTGGAAGGCTGAGGAGGAAGATTGCAAGTTCCAGGACAGCCTTGGCAACTTAATGAAACCCTGTTTCAAAATAAAACAGTTGGGGATATAGCTCTGTGGTACAGTGCCCCTGGGTTCAATCCTAGGATATATACACGAAAAGATTGTTTATCAACAAAAATCTAAATCTAGTTAACTTGAGAATATATGTTTGTTGAGGCAGAGAGCTTTTTGGCTCTACTGAATCCCCAGTTCCTACCCAGATTAATGCTTGTTCTGAAGAACGAATTAGATAAATATTCACTAAGTGAAAAAAAGAAAAACTTAAATTGACCACCACACACCTATTATAATGGCAAAAATCTGAAACCATGGTAGGGATGTAGAGCAACAGGAACTCTCATCCATTGCTAGTGAAAGTGCAAAATGGTACAGACACTTGGAAAAGTTTGGTGGTCTCTTATAAAACCAAATATGTTCTTATTATACAATTCAGCAACCACATTCCTTGATATCTATTTACCCAAATGATTTTAAAATCTATGTCCACATAAAAGCATATGTGAATGTTTATAATAGCTATATTTGTAATTGCCAAAAAAGAAAACTGAAAGCAACCAAGATGTCTTCATCCTTTAGTAGGTGAATGGATAAACAAACTACAGTTCATCCAGATATCAGAATATTAATTGGTACTAGAAAAAGATGAGCTATCAAGCCATGGGAAGACATAGAAAAACTTTAAAAGCATACTGATAAGAGAAGGAAGCCAATCTGAAAAGTCTCTGTTTGATTTCAACTATGTGACATTCTGAAAAAGACAAAACTAGATAAAAATAAAAAGATCAGTGTTTGCTAGGGATTGGTAGCTGGGGAGGGAGAAAGGAATTGGTGGAACACATGGACTTTTGAGGGTGTAAAACTATCCTATATGAGCAGTAAGATCAACACATGTCATTATCCACAGAGTGCACCAAACAAAGAGGGAACCCTAATGCCAACTATGCACTTCTGTTAATAGTAATGTATCAATATTGAGTCTTCAGTTATGGCAAATTTATCATACTAGTGCAAGATGTGAATAATAGGAGAAACTGTGCCTGTGGGTTAAGGGTTATGGGGCAAAATCTGTGAAATATGGTACTTTTTAAAAATAAATCTAAAACTTTATAAAAATAAGTATTTTAACAACAAAATCCTTGATTGTCAGTTATGTCTTTGGAGCTTAAAGTATAATAGTTATTAGTGGGAAAATGAATCTCTATATCATTTTCTTTATTTACAGAGACTGTCAAAGAATAGGCAAGGGAAAGAAGAAAATAATATGTCATATCTTCTACCAACTCCTCCATGATTCCAAGTGAAAGGCTCTCTGCTCATCCAACCATGGGAATGTCTTTCTGGAAATGCCAAATAAGGCTTAGGGCCAAGTGAGAGTGGAGAGAGAAATCTCTCTGCAAATAAGGTGAGGAGATTCTTGTTGTAGGAATACAGGAGAGAAAAGGTTCTGGGATACAGAAGGAAGGTTGGATCTTTTGAAGATACATGAGTAGTAAGATGTTTTCAAGGTTGGGATGCTTAATATTGTATGTTCAGTTGCTTTTGCTGTTGTGATGCAGGTCTCTCCACACTCTCAAGCCTTCAGCAAAGTCTGCCAAATACACAATGGTTTACATGGTTTTCTTAAAAAAAGAATTCTACAAATGGGGCTGGGGGCTGGGGTGAGTTGCACTTGGGGAGTGGTAAGAGGAGGGCACATGGGTCTCAAGTAAACTTGGAAGTGAGCAGAAGCATGAATCTGAAGCCAGAAGTGACTGTGAGCTCCTGAGGTTTTGCAGAAATCATAGGTAGAACATTGAACTCCCCACCAAGTGAGGGCAGGGCTCAATAAAATTCCTTATCAATCTCAGAGCACAGAGTGATTTCAGTTTCTGTCTGGATTATATGTCTCAAAGTCATTTGGTTTCCAAATTACGCTCTTCCCTCTCTTTAGGCAATGTCTCGAATGTGGCTGTGGTCAGTGGAAAGCAGCTTTGGCTCAGCAACTTTTGAAAAGTTCGATCACTGAGAAAACTGACTCATGATCCCAAACAGTGACACAGAGTGGGGAGAAAGCCATTGCTGAATGGATCCTATGCCAGGCAGTACACAGAACTGCACAGTGCACTCGTGGGTCTCTGCCAGATATAAATGCAGAGAGAATCATTTAATCTTCAAATAATCTATCTTAAAAGTTAAGAAACTGAAGCTCAGAGACATTGTCATGAAACTAGGAAGTTCAAATTCAAATTCAACTGGCACCAAACTCTCAACTTTGGATAAAACAGCAGTGAGAGATTTGTCAGGTTTCTTTCACTTTTGCTCCATTTTGTGAGAACATGTTAGTCAATTTGTGTGAATTCATTGTCTTCTCAGCAAATAACTAGCTTCATGGCAGTTCACATAGGCCTAAGCTGGGTAACAAAAACAATTTTGAGATGTGAACTGCCCATGAACTTCACTTATTTTTAGCAAGCCTTTGTGGATATTTAGTGGAGACTCTTACTGGTTTTGATTAAGACTGGAATTTCAATTGCATTTCAAATTTTTGAAATGTATTATCATAATATTCTCCTCCCCTTCCCTGTTTCCTCCCAGCTCCCTACTTCTGGCACAGGAACCCTTTGAGGTAGAGGTAAGGGTTACTTGTTAGAGACCATGGCATTAGCAGCTGCTGCAGCAATGAACCGAAGGCTGGCCATCGATCCCATGCCTCTGTACACACATTTGTTTCAGATGTAGTAGTGTAAGTTCTGGCTCTGGTTATAAGGAACTTGTCAATAAAAGTGACAGCTTATAATTTCCACATCCCTCTTGTTTTGAAATGTGCCAACAGATTATTTGAGCCAACAGTAGGACTCCTGCTCTTTCCTTTTGAGATAGAATTATAGTTTACTTCCCTTTTCCTGGTTTCAAGAGTAACTGTGCCCTCCTTAATGATTACATGCAGTTTTCAACTGTGCAGTTGATCGCAAGTTCTGTCTTGCATAGCATCTTAGCAGTAAAGTGTTTCTATTAGTCTTTCCACTTTAGGGAGAGGGAATTTGTGCATTTCACTGGCATATATCAATAGGCAATATCTTTGTGGTGGTGAAGAATGCAGAAGGTTATTCAGATTCTCTGTGTAGAGAAAGAGTCTCATTTTGAAAGTTGTAAGATGACTAACTACACACACACACACACACACACACACACACACACAGGTAATCCTATATTAAGCAATTGTCAATGCCAGGTCTTATTTTATCTGTGTACACTCATGTCCTCATGTCCTCCGATACGGAAATAGTTTTTGTTTGCTGCCTGGACCTATGATATTTCATTCACATGAACACAATTTTAGTAAAATATGCCATCTAAGTTAAAGTTTGTTTTTTTGTTTTTAAAAGGAAGATAGTGGGTTTTGGAATTTTTACCTGCTTAATCCATTGTTTGGGTATTATCAAGTATCTATTCGAGTAAGTAAATGAGCAATTATTTATCTAGACAAAGCATAACATATTTTTTGACAGAACTGTATTTATTTCATAAATGTGTCTCCCTGCCACTTTTTGGACCCACCATATCCCACAAGAATGTGAGGATTTCAGTTTGTCATTTCCCTAACATATCTCTTACCCCCAGAGAAGCTGTTTCACCACAGTTGTTGGATCTCTGCAACTGAAATTCTACAGTAGCTTTATAAACACATTATATCAAATGAAATTGTCCATAGTTAGTAAAAATAAAGATACGACCATTAGAATAAATGTTCAGAAGAAAGCAAACATGATATAAAGAAGATATGCATTTAAAGGAAATAAAAGACAGACAGATTGGAAAGGAAGAAATGAAACTCTCTCTCTGCAGACAACATGATTGTTTATGTAAACAATACCAAAGATTGATAAAAAAAAATCTCCTGGGACTAATGAGTGATTATGGCAAGGTTGCAGAATACAAGATTAATCCACAAAAGTCAATTAATTTCCTAAATACCATCAATGAATAATTGAAATTTGAAATTAAAAACACAATCATTTAAATTAACATAGCAAAATGAAACACCCAAATATTTAGTAAATATTTGGGTAGAAATCCAACAACATATATGCAAGAGGTATATTAGGAAAACTACAAAACTATGATGAAAGAAATTAAACACCTAAATAAATGACAAGATATTTCATGTTGATGGATAGGAAGACAGTAATCTCAAGATGTCAGTTCTTTCCAACATGATCTACAGATTCAACACAAACCCAATCAGAACGATGGCAAGTTGTTTCATGAATATTAAAAACTTATTTCAAAATTTATATGAAGAAAAGGGCCCTGAGTAGCCAACACATTACTGAAGAAGAACAAAGTTGGAGGACTGACACTACCCAACTTGGAGGACTGACACTACCCAACTTAAAGAATTTCCATAAAACTACAATAATGAGAACATGCAGTATTGGCAATAGAATAGAGAAACAGATCAAAATAACAGAATAGGGTGCACAGGAACAATCCTGCACAAATTTAGTTGACTGATCTTTGTAAAAGAACAAAGGCAATTCAATGGAGAAAGGATAGTCTTCAACAAATGATGGTGAAATAACAGAACATGTGCACATAAAAAATTCATTGAGTCTAACTACAGACTTTACACCTTTAACAAAGATTAACTCTAAATATACAACTCAAAACTAAAAGCATCCATAAGATAATGTATAAGAAAATCAAAGTGTGGGAAAGGCAATAATTTTTGTAAATGACATAAAAGATATGATCCATGAAAGAAAAATTTGATAAGTGAATCTTTATTAAATTAAAAACTTCTACTCTGTGAAAAGGTACCAAGAGAATGAGAAAGCAAGACAAAATGGGAAAAATATTTTCAAAAATGCTTATTTAAAAAGAGGACTATTGTCTTTTCTCCATTGCATGTTTTTGGTTCCTTTGTGTAGTATGAGGTAACTGTATTTATGTGGGTTTATCTCTGTGTCCTCTATTGTGTACCATTGGTCTGCTTGTCTATTTTGGTGCCAATACTATGATGTTTTTGTTACTGTTGCTTTGTAGTATAGTTTAAAGTCTGGTATTGTGATACCTCCTGCTTCACTCTTTCTGCTCAGGATTGCTTTGGCTATTCTGGGTCTCATATTCTTCCAGATGAATTTCATGATTGCTTGCTCTATTTCCGTAAGGTACATCATTGGGATTCTAATTGGAATTGCATTGAATCTGTAAAACACCTTTGGTAGTATGACCATTTTGATAATATTAATTCTGCCTATCCAAGAACATGGGAGATCTTTCCACCTTCTATGGTTTTCATTAATTTCTTTCTTTAGTGTTCTATAGTTTTCATTGTAGAGATCTTTCACCTCTTTTGTTAGATTCATTCCCAAGTATTTTATTTTTTTTGAGGTAATTGTGAATGGAGTGGTTTTCCTAATTTCTCTTGCAGAGGATTCATCACTTATGAATAGAAATGTATTAGATTTATGCATATTGGTTTTATATCCTGCTACTTTACTGAATTCGTTTATTAGTTCTAGAAGTTTTCTGGTGGAGTTTTTGGATCCTCAAAATACAGAATCATGTCATCAGCAGATAGTGATAGCTTGAGTTCTTCTTTTCCTATTTGTATCCCTTTAATTTCTTTGCTCTATCTAATTGCTCTGGCTAGTATTTCAAGGACAATGTTGAATAGAAGTGGTGAAAGAGGGCATCCCTGTCTTGTTCCAGTTTTTAGAGGGAATGCTTTCAGTTTTTCTCCATTTAGAATGATGTTGGCCATGGGTTTAGCATAAATAGCCTTTACAATGTTGAAGCATATTCCTACTATCTCTATTTTTTCTAGTATTTTGAGCATGAAGGGGTGTTGTATTTTGTCAAACACTTTTTCTGCATCTATTGAAATTATTAAATGATTCTTAGCCTTAAGTCTACTGATGTGATGAATTACATTTATTGATTTCCAGATGTTGAACCAACCTTGCATCCCTGGATTGAACCCCACTTGAGGGGGGTGTACTATCTTTTTAATATGTTTTTGTATGCGATTTGCCAGAACTTTGTTAAGGATTTTTATGTCTATGTTCATTAGGGATATTGGTCTAACGTTTTCTCTCCTTGATGCATCTTTGTCTGGTTTTTGTGTCAGAGTGATACTAGCTTCATAGAATGAATTTGGAAGGGTTCCCTCCTTTTCTATTTCATGGAATACTTTGAGGAGTATTGGTATTAGTTCTTCTTTCAAGGTCTTGTAGAACTCGGCTGAGAATTCATCTGGTCCTGAACTTTTCTTAGTTGGTAGACTTTTTTTTTTTTTTTTTTAGGACCTTGGAATCAGACCAGAGACCCTGCATCTTATAGAAGAAAAAGTAGGTCCAAATCTTCAACTTGTTGGCTTAGGATCAGACTTCCTTAACAACAGGACTCCCATAGCACAAAGAGGCAAAAAGCAAGAATCAACAACTGGGATAGATTCAAACTTAAAAGCTTTCTCAGCAAAAGGAAACTATCAAATGTGAAGAGAGAGCCTACAGAGTGGGAGGAATATCTTTGCCATGCCTCGAATAGGCTAATTTCAGAGATACAAGAACTCAAAAAACTCTACACGAAGAATACAAATAATCCAATCAACACATGGGCTAAGGAAATGAACAGACACTTCACAGAAGACGATGTACAAGTAATCAACAGATATATGAAAAAATGTTCAACATCCCTAGTAATAAAGGAAATGCAAATCAAAACTACCCTAAGATTTCATCTCACCCCAATTAGAATGGCAATTATCAAGAATACAAGCAACAATAGGTGTTGGCGAGGATGTGGTGAAAAGGAACACTCATACATTGCTGGTGGGGTTGCAAATTAGTGCAGCCACTCTGGAAAGCAGTGTGGAGATTCCTCAGAAAGCTTGGAATGGAAACACCATTTGACCCAGCTATCCCACTCCTTGGCCTATACCCAAAGGACTTAAAATCAGCATACTACAGAGATACAGCCATATCAATGTTCATTGCTGCTCAATTCACCATAGCCAGATTGTGGAACCAACCTAGATGCCCTTCCGTTGATGAATGGATAAAGAAACTGTGGCATATATATACAATGGAATATTACTCAGCCATAAAGAATGATAAAATTATGGCATTTGCAAGCAAATGGATGAAATTGGAGAATATCATGCTAAGTGAGATAAGCCAATCTCAAAAAACTAAAGGACGAATGATCTCGCTGATAAGCGGATGAGGACATATAATGGGGGGTGGGACGGGCTAGCATTAGGTTTAGGGTTGGGTTTAGAGTTAGGCTAAGGAGAGCAGTAAGAATGAAGGAAAGAAGGACTGTGTAGAGGGAAAAGAGGGGTGGGAGGGGTGGGGGGAAGGAGTGAAACATCATGCCTATCATAAAAGTAAAAAAAAAAAAAGTTGGTAGACTTTTGATGGTTTCTTCTATTTCAGTGCTTCAAATTGATTTGTTTAAAATTGTGTATGTCTTCCTGATTCAGTTTGGGAGGATCATATGTCTCTGAAAATTTGTCAATGTCTTTGATATTTTCTATTTTGTTGGAGTATAGATTTTCAAGGTAACTTCTAATATGTATTTCAATGGTGTCTGTCATAATCTTTCTTTTTTCATCACAAATTCTAGTAATTTGAGTTTTTTCTCTCCTTCTCTTCATTGGTGTGGCTAAGAGTTTATCAATTTTGTTTATTTTTCAAAGAACCAACTTTTTGGTATGTCAATTTTTTGAATTGTTTCTCTTGCTTCAATTTCATTGATTTCAGCTCAATCCATATGTAGTAAAATAAAATTAAACCTCTATCTCTCACTCTGCACAAAACTCAACTCAAAATGGATCAAGGACCTAGGAATTAGACCAGAGACCCTGCACCAAATAGAAGACAAAGTAGACCCAAATATTCATCATGTTGGCTTAGGACCAGACTTCCTTAACAAGACTTCTAAAGTGCAAGAAATAAAAGCAAAGATCAATAAATGGGATGGATTCAAACTAAAAAGTTTCTTCTCAGCAAAGGATATGATCAATAATGTGAGAAGAGAGCCTACAAAGTGGGAGAAAATCTTTTCCACATGCACCTCAGATAGAGCACTAAGTTCCAAAATTTAAAAAGAACTTACAAAACTTTACACCAAAAATACAAAGAACCCAATCAATAAATGGGCCAAGGAACTGGACAGACACTTTACAGAAGAAGACATACAGGTGGTTAACAAATATATGAAAAATTGTTCAACATCTCTAGTAATTAGAGAAATCAAATTAAAACCACCTAAGATTTCACCTAACTCCAATTAGAATGGAGTGTTGGCATGGATGTGGGGAAAAAGACACACTCATACATTGCTGGTAGAGTTGCAAATTGGTGTAGCCACTCTGGAAAACAGTATGGAGATTCCTCAAAAAATTGGAATGGACCCACCTTTTGACTCAGTTATCCCACTCATTGGTTTGTACCCAAAGGACTTAAAATCAGCATACTACAGTAACACAGCCACATAATGTTTATAGCAGCTCAATTCAAAATAGCTAGATTGTGGAACCCACCTAGATGTCCTTCAGCAGATGAATGGATAAAGAAACTGTGGCATATATACACAATGGAATATTATTCAGCCACAAAGAAGAATAAAATTATGGCATTTGCAGATAAATTGATGGAATTGGAGAATATCTTTATAAGTGAAATAAGCCAGTCCCAAAAAATCAAAGGTCAAATGTTTTCCCTGATAAGTGGATGATGATACATAATGGGGGTTGAGGGTTGCGGGGTAAGAGAAGAATGGAGGAACTTTGGATTACATAGAGGGAAAAGAGAGGCGGGAGGGGCAGGGGTATGAAAGATGGTGGAATGAGACAGACATCATTACCTTATGTACATATATGATTACATGAATGGTGTGAATCTGCATCACGTACAACCATAAAAACAAAAAGTTGTACCCGATTTGTGTACAATGAATCAAAATGCAATCTATAAAAATAAAAAATTAAAAAATAAAGTTTTACTGAAACACACATACACACACACACACACACACACACACACACACAAAGAGGGCTTATATCCCTAATATATAAAGAACTCTTAAAACTCAACAGTAAGAAAACAAAAATTCCAATTTAAAAATAAATGGGCAACAAATATGAGCAGATGCCTCACTGAAGAGAATATATGGATGGCAAAAAGAAAAGAAAAGAAAAGAAAAGAAATAGAAGAAAAAGACATTCCATGTCGTATGTCATCTGGGAAATGCAAATTAGAACAAAGATTACATAAAACTAAACATTCATCTGAATGCCCAAAATTCAGAACACTGATATACCAAATGCTGTGAGTATATGGAGAAATAGGAACTCTCACTTATTGCTGGTGGGAATGCAAAATAGCACATCTGGATTGGGAAACAATTTGTCAGATCCTTAGAAAAAGAAGTGTACTCTTGACTATCCAACCCACTAAATAAACTATATAATTATTATTTTCCAAAAGAAGTTGCAAACTTAGATCCACCCAATTCTGCATAGGATTGTTTAAAGCAGCTGTACTCATAATTGCCCAAACTTGGAAGTAACCAAGATGTTTTTCAATAGGTAAGTGGATAAACTATGGTACATCCATACAATGGAATGTTATTCAGTGCAAAAACTGAGTTGTCAATCTATGAAAAAATATGGAGAAATCATAAGTGCATATCATTAGATGAAAAAACCAATCTGAAAAATGCTACATACTGTGTGATTCTAACTATATGACATTCTGGAAAAGGTAAAACTGAACTGTGAAGACAGTGAAAAGATCAGTATTTGCCAGGGGGTGGTGAAAAAAGAGAAGAGGGATAAATAAGTGGAGCACATTTTTTTTTGGCAGTTAAACTATTCTGTATGATACTATAATGGTGGATACATAGATACACTTGTCAAACCCATAGGACTATAAAATATAAAAGGGACCCCTAATGTGAACTATGGACTTTTGTTAATAATACGTCAACATTGATTCATAAATTGTATCAAATTTGTTACACTAATGCAAAATGCTGACAATAGGGAAATGGTGTATGTGTGCAGAGTGGTAGAGTGAGTACATGAGAATCCTGTTTCCCTCTCAATTTTTCTGAAAACCTAAAACTTCTCTAAAAGAGAAAGTCTATTAATTTAAAAAAGTGATGCAAACACATCATTGTGTACAGCAGCACAATTCATAATAGCCAAGTTATAGAACCAGCCCAGGAGCCCACCCAAAGATGAATGGATAAAGAAAATGTGGTATATACACACGGTGGAGCTTTACTCAGCCATAAGGAAGAAAGAGGTTATGGCATTTACCAGTAAATAAATGGGACTGGAGAACATCATGCTAAGTGAAATAAGCCAGACTCAGAAATCAAGAGTCAGATGTTGATACTCTGGCCCACAAGCAGCTTCAGGGACCAGGACTGGGCAGCCAGAGACTTACCCCAGCAGCCCGGCCCCCTGCAGTGGGAGGCGCCTTTCAAGGCTAGCTTCTCGGAACAGTCCGCCCAGTGAGAGCCTTTCTACACAGAGCCAGCCACAAGTCCCCGAGCCAATGGAGAGCTTCGATCCGCAAGCAGCCTCTGGGATCAGGGCAGGGCAGCCAGAGACTTCTTCAGGTGGCTCTGCCCACTCCAGCCGCAGGCTCTTTCCAAGGGGCAATCCAAGATGGCAGACTAGAGGGGGACTGCATCCCCAGTCGCTCCAGAACCCAGGAGTTAAGAAGGGGAGGCATTGAGAGTCTCGGACCAAAATAGAGCCATGGGTGAGTCTGCCCACTGGGTAAAGCTCAGCCCGGGTGGCAGGCCCAGATAGAGGTGGCTTATCGGAGCAGGGCAGGGCAGCTAGAGTCTTCCACAGGCAGCCCTGCGCACTCCGGCGGTGGGCTCCTCCCACACAGCCAGCTTCTCCAGGTTCTTGGAGCAGGCCCCCTACTGAGAGCCTTTCTGATCAGAACAAGCTCCAAGTCCCGGAGCCAGCGCGGTGTACTCCGGCCCGCAAGTGGCTTCAGGGACCAGGTCAGGGCAGCCAGAGACTTACCCCAGCAGCCCGGCCCCCTGCAGTGGGAGGCGCCTTTCAAGGCTAGCTTCTCGGAACAGACCGCCCAGTGAGAACCTTTCTACATAGAGCCAGTCACAAGTCCCTGAGCCAACGGAGAGCTTCGATTCGCAAGCAGCCTCTGGGATCAGGGCAGGGCAGCCAGAGACTTCTCCAGGCGGCTCTGCCCACTCCGGCCGCAGGCTTTTTCCACGGGGCGATCCAAGATGGCGGCCTAGAGGGTGACTGCATCTCCAGTCGCTCCAGAACCCAGGACTCAAGAAAGGGAGGCATTGAGAGACTTGGACTAAAATAGAGTCACGGGGTGAGTCTCCCCCACTGGGCGTAACTTGGCCTGGTCAGCAGGCCCAGATAGGGGTGGCTTATCAGAGCAGGGCAGAGCAGCTAGAGTCTTCCCCAGGTAGCCTTCCACACTCCGGCGGTGGGCTCCCCCCACACGGCCAGCTGCACGGTGCAGGCCCCCAGTGAGAGTCTTTCCACACAGAGCCAGCTCCAAGCCCTGGAACCAGTAGGGGGCTAGGGGCAGCTTTCTTTGGAAGCAGTGCATTATCAAGTTCCTCCAAGACTTCAGGCTACTGAAGGCTGGGAGGTGATACACTGGAAATCTACTGGGACACTATAAGCCAATAGAGGAAATCTGCAATATCTCAGATTCCCACTGACATCTGACCAATATGAGAAAACAAGGGAAGAAAATGTCCCAAACAAACCTAGATACTACATCAATAAAACCCAATGACAACACAGCAGAAGAAATGTCAGAAAGGGAGTTCAGAATGTACATAATTAAAACAATCAGAGAAGCAAATGAGGAGATGAAAGAGCAAATGCAGGCATTGAAGGAGGAGATGAAAGAGCAAATACAGGCATTAAATGATCGCACCAATCAACAGTTAAAAGACCAAATACGGGAAGCAAGAGATCATTTCAATAAAGAGTTAGAGATACTGAAAAAAAAACAAACAAACTGAAATACTTGAAATGAAGGAAACAATAAACCAAGTTAAAAACTCCATAGAAAGCATAACCAATAGGGTAGAACACCTGGAAGACAGAACCTCAGACACTGAAGACAAAATATTTAATCTTGAAAACAAAGTTGGCCAAACAGAGAAGATGGTAAGAAATCATGAACAGAATCTACAAAAATTATGGGATATCATGAAAAGGCCAAATTTAAGAATTATTAGGATTGAGGAAGGCTTAGAGAAACAAACCAAAGGAATGAACAATCTATTCAATGAAATAATAACAGAAAATTTCCCAAATCTGAAGAATGAAATGGAAAACCAAGTACAAGAGGCTTATAGAACTCCAAACATAAAAAAGTACAACAGACCCACACCAAGGCACATTATTATGAAAATACCTAACATACAAAATAAAGACAGAATTTTAAAAGCCGCGAGAGAAAAGAATCAAATTACATTCAGAGGGAAACCAATAAGAATATCAGCAGATTTTTCAATCCAGACCCTAAAAGCTAGAAGGGCCTAGAACAACATTTACCAAGCCCTGAAAGAAAATGGATGCCAACCAAGAATCTTATACCCAACAAAACTTACCTTCAAATTTGACGATGAAATAAGATCCTTCCATGATAAACAAAAGCTAAAGGAATTTACAAAAAGAAAGCCAGCATTACAGAACATTCTCAGCAAAATATTCCATGAGGAAGAGATGAAAAACAACAATGCAAATCAGCAACAGGAGGTGCTAGCCTAAAGGAATAGCCAGATAAAGGAGTAACCAAATCATGTCAAAAAACAAATATAAGTCAAATGACTGGGAATACAAATCATATCACAATAATAACCCTGAATGTTAATGGCCTGAACTCATCAATCAAAAGACACAGACTGGCAGATTGGATTAAAAAGAAAAATCCAACAATATGCTGCCTGCAAGAGACTCATCTCATAGAAAGAGACACCCATAGACTAAGGTGAAAGGATGGGGAAAAACATACCATGCACACGGACACAGCAAAAAAGCTGGAGTATCCATCCTCATCTCAGATAATGTGGACTTCAAACCAAAACTAGTCAGAAGGGATAAGAAGGACATTACATGCTGCTTAAGGGAAGCATAAATCAGCAAGACATAACAATCATAAATATCTATGCCCCGAACATTGGCTCACCCACGTACGTCAAACAAATCCTTCTCAATTACAGAAATCAAATAGACCACAACACAATAATACTAGGCGATTTTAACACACCTCTCTCACCACTGGATAGATCGTCCAAACAAAAATTGAATAAAGAAACTATAGATCTCAACAACACAATCAGCAATTTAGACTTAACGGACATATATAGAATATACCATCCAGCAAAGAACGAATACACTTTCTTCTCAGCAGCACATGGATCCTTCTCTAAAATAGACCATATTTTATACCACAAAGCTACTGTTAGCAAATACAAGAAGATAGAGATACTACCTTGTACTCTATCAGATCATAATGGATTGAAATTAGAAATAAATGACAGAATAAAAAACAGAAATTTCTCCAATACCTGGAGACTAAATAATACACTATTATATGATGAATGGATAACAGAAGACATCAGGAGGAAATAAAAAAATTCTTAGAAGTAAACGAGAACAAAGACACATCATATCAAAATCTCTGGGACACTATGAAAGCAGTACTTAGAGGAAGATTTATTTCATGGGCGCATTCAAAAAAAGAAGTAGAAATCAACAAATAAACGACTTAACACTACAGCTCAAAGCGCTAGAAAAAGAAGAGCAGAACAATACCAAAAGTAGTAGAAGACAGGAAATAGTTAAAATCAGAGCCGAAATCAACGAAATCGAAACAAAAGAAACAATTGGAAAAATTAACAAAATAAATATTTGGTTCTTTGAAAAAATAAATAAAATTGATAAACCCTTAGCCACACTAACAAAGAGAAAGAGGGAGAAAACACAAATTACTAAAATTCGGAATGAACAAGGAAACATCACAACAGACAGGAGTGAAATACAAAACATAATTAAAAGCTATTTTGAAAATCTATACTCCAACAAAACAGAAAACCTCGAAGACATCAACAAATTTCTAGAGACATATGAACTACCTAAACTGAACGAGGAGGACATACACAACTTAAATAAACCAATTTCAAACAATGAAATAGAAGAGGTCATCAAAAGCCTACCAACAAAGAAAAGTCCAGGACCAGATGTGTTCTCAGCCGAGTTCTACAAAACCTTTAAAGAAGAGCTCATTCCAATACTCCTCAAACTATTCCATGAAATAGAAGAGGAGGGAACCCTACCAAACTCGTTCTATGAAGCCAACATCACCCTGATACCTAAACCAGACAGAGACACATCGAGGAAAGAAAATTTCAGACCAATATCCTTAATGAACATCAACGCAAAAATTCTCAAAATTTTAGCAAATCGCATACAAAAACATATTAAAAAGATAGTGCACCATGATCAAGTGGGTTTCATCCCAGGGATGCAAGGTTGGTTCAACATCAGGAAATCAATAAATGTCATTCACCATATCAACAGACTTAACGTTAAGAATCACATGATTATTTCAATAGATGCAGAAAAAGCATTTGATAAAATACAGCATCCCTTCATGCTCAATACACTAGAAAAAATTGGGGTAGTGGGAACATTCCTAAACATTATAAAGGCAATCTACGCTAAGCCCATGGCTAATATCATTCTAAATGGTGAAAAACTGAAAGCGGTCCCCCTAAAAACTGGAACAAGGCAGGGATGCCCTCTTTCACCGCTTCTATTCAACAGCGTCCTTGAGACTCTAGCCAGAGCAATCAGACAAACCAAAGAAATTAAAGGGATACGAATAGGAAAAGAAGAACTCAAACTATCCCTGTTCGCTGATGACATGATTATATATTTAGAGGAACCTGGAACTTCCACCAGAAAACTTTTAGAACTCATAAGTGAATTCAGTAAAGTAGCAGGTTACAAGATCAATGCTCATAAATCCAATGCATTTTTATACAGAAGTGATGAATCTTCAGAAAGAGAAATTAGGAAAACTACTCCATTCACAATAGCATCGAAAAAAATAAAATACTTGGGAATCAATCTCACAAAAGAGGGGAAAGACCTCTACAATGAGAACTACAGAACACTAAAGAAAGAAATTAAAGAAAACCTTAGAAGATGGAAAGATCTCCCATGTTCCTGGATAGGCAGAATTAATATTGTCAAAATGGCCATACTACCAAAAGTGCTATACAGATTCAATGCAATTCCAAATTAAAATCCCAATGATGTATCTTACAGAAATAGAGCAAGAATATGAAAGTCATCTGCGAAGAAGAAAAAAACCTTTAGAATAGTAAAGCAATCCCTCAGTAGCAAGAGCGAACGCGGGGGGGGATGCAATACAGATCTTCAACTCATACTACAGCAATAGTAACCAAGCGGCAGGTATTTGGTTACCAAATAGACAGGTACATCACTGGTACAGAATAGAGGACCTGGACCACACACCCAAATAAATACCATTTCTCATACTAGAAAAGGGTTCAAAAATATGCCACTGGAGAAAAGATCGCTCTTCAACAAATGTGCCTGGGACAACTGGAACCCCATAGCAATAGAATGAAATTTAAACCCCTATCTCTCACCCTGCACAAAAATCAACTCACAATGGATCAAGGACCTTGAAATCAGACCAGAGACCCTGCATCTTATAGAAGAAGAAGTAGGTCCAAATCTTCAACTTGTTGGCTTAGGATCAGACTTCCTTAACAGGACTCCCATAGCACAAGAAATAAAAGCAAGAATCAACAACTGGGATAGATTCAAATAAAAAGCTTTCTCTCAGCAAAGGAAACTATCAGCAATGTGAAGAAAGAGCCTACAGAGTGGGAGAAAATCTTTGCCAATCATACTTCAGATAGAGCACTAATCTCCAGAATCTATAAAGAACTCAAAAAACTCTACACCAAGAATGCAAATAATCCAATCGACAAATGGGCTAAGGAAATAAACAGACACTTCACAGAAGAAGATGTACAAGCAATCAACAGATATATGAAAAAATGTTCAACATCCCTAGTAATAAGGGAAATGCAAATCAAAACTACCCTAAGATTTCATCTCACCCCAATTAGAATGGCGATTATCAAGAATACAAGCAAAAATAGGTGTTGGCGAGGATGTGGTGAAAAAGGAACACTCATACATTGCTGGTGGGGTTGCAAATTAGTGAAGCCACTCTGGAAAGCAGTGTGGAGATTCCTCAGAAAGCTTGGAATGGAAACACCATTGGACCCAGCTATCCCACTCCTTGGCCTATACCCAAAGGACTTAAAATCAGCATACTACAGAGATACAGCCACATCAATGTTCATTGCTGCTCAATTCACCATAGCCCGATTGTGGAACCAACCTAGATGCCCTTCAGTTGATGAATGGATAAAGAAACTGTGGCATATTTATACAATGGAATATTAATCCGCAATGAAGAATGATAAAATTATGGCATTTGTAGGCAAATGGTCGAAATTGGAGAATATCATGCTAAGTGAGATAAGCCAATCTCAAAAAACTACAGGACGAATGATCTCGCTGATAAGCG